>JAJKFH010002144.1:0-14883 GCA_023333565.1 Puffinus mauretanicus
CGGATGACTGACGTTTCCCAGGCCCCTTGTTACCCTCCCGTGGAGCACAGGTGATTTTTTTTGCTCCGGGGGGCATATGACGGGACTCCAGCCCTCAGTAACAGGTACTGCGCTGCCTCTCTGGGACTCTGTGGAGTACAGTCCTTGCCAGGTGGTTGCAATCGCTATTCAAAAGGATTTCTTGGCTCCTACTGCAAGAAGGAAGCCTTCAGCTGGTGCAGCAGCAACCGTGTTGGGGACCAGGACCCGGAACTGGGGAACGGGGAATGCCCTTTGGCTCCTGGAGAAACACAATCCACGGAAATCTTCATGTCACAAACACAGACGTGACACTGAACGGCACTTTTAAAGAAAAGCAGCTTTGCCGCTTTGCCACAATGCTCACCAGCCGAGGCACCGAGGGTAGGAAATTGGTTATAGCCTCGTCCAGGACGAAACAGAGTTGAAGCGTGTCAAAAGTCGCTGGGGCCGGGGCGCGTGATTTTGGGGGGCGAGCCGCGAGGGCCATGCCAGGTGGGCGGGCGCAGCCCACATTGGCGGGAGACAGGTGGCGGCGCCGACTGGGCCGTGCCGGGCCAGGCTGCCCTCCCGGGGGCAGGGGCAGAGACCCCCGGAGCCCGCGGTGGCTGTGAACTTCCCCTGGGGAAACTGAGCAGGCTGCGGGGCCAGCGAGGCCCGAAGCACAGGGCCGTGGCGCTGGGCAGCCGGCCGAGGCCAGCCCGCAAGGAGGGAGGTGTGGGGAAGGTGCTGCCAACCCCCGGGGAGAAGACGACCCTCTGGGCCCAGCCCCTAACGCTGGCCCTCGCGAGAGGGAGAGGAGGAGGAAGCCGACAAATGAGCGTGGAATCTCCCAGTGCAGAGATTAACGGCCACCTTTATTGTGCCGGTGGAGGGGGATCAGGGCCAGCCCTCGGGGACGGCGCACGGCTGGTCCCGCGGCGGCGTCCGGGCCGGCTGTAGGGAGTTTGGGCCCGACGTTGCAAGCGGGAGCGGTCTCGCACCCGCTCGGGCCCAGGGGGGATGGAGCGGCTGCCGCTCTGGAGCGCTGGGGAGCCGCAGGAGGACCCCGACGGCAGCTGGCTGGCGGCGCCGGGGCTGCTGGTCTCGGGTGCCAGGGAGCCGTGGGACGGCCCCAGCGCCGCCTGGCTGGGGCTGCTGCTCTCAGCACTTGGTGTGGGCGCGCAGCTGCTCTTTCGGCGTCTTCTGGGCCGGCCGTTGGGACTTGGGGCCCGACGTTTCCGCTGGGAGCGGTCTTGCACCCGCTCGGGCCCAGGGCGGATGGAGCGGCTGCCGCTCTGGAGCGCTGGAGAGCCGCAGGAGGACCCCGACGGCAGCTGGCTGGCGGTGCTGGGGCTGCTGGTCTCTGGTAGCAGCGAGCTGTGGGACAGCCCCAGCGCCGCCTGGCTGGGGGTGCTGCTCTCAGCACTTGGTGCGGGCGCGCAGCTGCTCTTACGGCGTCTTCTGGGCCGGCCGTTGGGACTTGGGGCCCGACGTTTCAGCTGGGAACGGTCTCGCGTGCGGTCGGGCCCAGGAGGGCCGGAGCGGCTGCTGCCCTCAAGCACTGGGGAGCCGTGGGATGGCCCCGATGCCACATTGTCAGGGCTGCTGGTGTCCGGTGTCAGGGAGCTGTGGAACAGCCCCAAAGCCGCATTGCTGGTTTCCAGTGCCAGGGAGAGGTTTGATGGCCCCGGTGCCGCTTGGCTGGTGGTGCTGGGGCTGCTGGTCTCTGGTAGCAGCGAGCTGTGGGACAGCCCCCGCACCGCCTGTCTGGGGGTGCTGCTCTCAGCACTTGGTGCTGGCGTATGGCTCCTCTCACGGCGTCTTCTGGGTCGGCCGTACGGATTTTGGGCCCGACGTTGCAAGCGGGAGCGGTCTCGCACCCGCTCGGGCCCAGGGGGGATGGAGCGGCTGCCGCTCTCGAGCGCTGGGGAGCTGCAGGAGGACCCTGACGGCAGCTGGCTGGCGGCGCTGGGGCTGCTGGTCTCGGGTGCCAGGGAGCCGTGGGACGGCCCCAGCGCTGCCTGGCTGGGGCTGCTGCTCTCAGCACTTGGTGCGTGAGCGCAGCTGCTCTCACGGTGTCTTCTGGGCCGGCCGTTGGGACTTGGGGCCCGACGTTTCAACCGGGAGCGGTCTCGCGTGCGGTCGGGCCCAGGGGGGCTGGAGCGGTTGCTGCCCTCATGTGGCGTGGAGCTGCAGGAAGAGCCTGATGATGCCTCGCTGCCAGTGCTGGGGCTGCTGGTCTCAGGTGCCAGAGATCCGAGAGACTGCCCCGATGCCGCCTGGCTGGCGATGCTGGGGCTGCTCGTGCTGGGTACAGGGGAGCCGTGGGATGACCCTGATGGTGCCTGGCTGGCGGTGCTGGGGCTGCTGGTGTCGAGTGCCAGGGAGCAGTGGGAAGGCCCCGATCCTGACTGGCTGGCAGTGCTGGGGCCGGCGAGCTCCGAGCTGGCACTGGAGGCTGTAAGGGGAAGCAGGAAGGTCAAGGGCACGGCCCCCCAGGCCCGGGGCAGGATAGGCCAGAGCAGTGCCCCCAGCCCCCCTGGAGCAGAGAGGCTCTGCCAAGCCCACCCTGGGCACCCGCTGGCAGGCCTTGCCTGGCCCCTGGCCCCAGCCCAGGGGCACCCGGGTGCGTTGCCTCTTACCGGTGCCCAGGCCAGCACAGCTGTCACACTCCCAGCTGGCCGTGCTGTTCCTCAGGTGGGAGCAGCCTCTGTGGGTGCCCTCGGCAGCGCAGGAGCAGCACAGGAGCAGTCGCCAGGGCCTGGGGAAGCAAAGGGGTTCGTGGCTCTGAGGACAACGTGACCGCAGCACGGGATTGTCCGGCAGAGCTCTGGTTCTCAGTCCTTCCGCCTCGAGCCCTGGGCGGGACACAGGTCCCGGGCAGAGCCCCGGGGTGCAGCTTTGGCAACTTACCCCTCTTCCTCTGCCTGCTCCCTGCCTCCTGGGCAAAGGCACTCCCTGGCATCGCAGCGGCTGTGCCTCTCACTTAGTGCCGCATACGCCTGGCTGTTCTCCCACGATGGCAGTCTGATGGAGAAAGGAAAACTGATGAGCCCCTGCTGCCCCGGCAGAAGGCGGGTGCAGGGCGTCCCTGCTCTTCCCCCTGCCCTGGTTCCAACTGCTCCGTGAAGCTGAAGCCCAGACGCACGGGACAGCGGAGGGCCAGGACTGCTGGGACAGGCCCTGGCAGGGCACAGCGCTTGCACCCTCCTGTCTTGGGAGCCGGGCAGAAGGACACCAACCTGACGGGGATTCGGATCCCCATGGTGAGCATTTCCGAGACAAATGCTCCCCTATCTCTACAGAGGGGGCACTGGAAGCAAGAAATGCCAGCGCGCACAGCCTGTCCCTGCAGGAGAAACGTAAGGAGCGTGAGTGAGGCCCTGGTGCTGCTGAGCGCCCACCGTGCCCCGGGGGCGAGGGAACGGCTCCTACCTGGATGCAGCCCCTGTGGAACCAGGCGTGTTTGCACGCTGGGCACACCATGGTGCTGTAGGACTTTCTGTCCCCCACAAGGTCCAGGCAGATGAGGCAGGCGGTGTTCTCCTCCGGAGCCGCCTCCACTGCCTGCTCTGGGCGGTGCTCGCAGCAGAAGGACCTGGGGGAAGAGGGAAGGGATGGGCGAGGTGAGAAGCGCTGGGTCCTTCGCCGGTGGCAGCGAGGAGGGGAGAGGACGTACCTGTACTGAAGAAGGAACTGGGTGACGCATCCACCCTCCACGGCGCAGGGGAGGTGGAAGCTGCGGTTGCAGCCCGTCTCCTGGCAGGTGATGGTGGCCCCGCTCTCGCCACAGACGAAGCAGTGCTGGAAGAAGCACAGCAGCCCCCATCAGCGGCAGCCTCCGGGCCTCCACAGCCAGCCCCACACCTCCGGGCAGGGCGCAGGATGCGGCCGCTGCTGGGTCCCACCCTGCAGCTCCTGGCGGACGAGGCTCCTGTGCTGGAGCCTCTGTGGAGCTGCTGGGAGCAAGACTTTTGTGCCAGAGCTGATTGGAAGGGCTGGCATTTCTTTCTCGGGGTCTGGGTTCAGCTCCCGCAGACCTCTCCTGGCACAAATCTCCCCGTTCTTGTCAGGTGCTCACCTTCCGCGCTGCCCGCTCGATCGTGCGTCGAATATCCTCAGGCAGAAATCCCATGAGTCCTATGTCCTCGAACCGTTGCTGAAAAAGCTCGTTGGCAAAAAACTGCAGTAGAGAAAAGACGAGGAGCTGATGAGGAGCTGGCAGGCACTGCCTGTCGGAAAGCTGGAGGGAGCCCCCGCGGAACTCACCAGGCAGAACTCATGGGCACAGAGCCCTCGCTTCTCCACTTTGCGCCCGCAGGTGTCCGGGTCAGCCTCTGCCCGGCGACACAGCATGCATGCTGGAGGGGAGAGAGCAAATGCCACCGGGCATGAGCGCGCCTGCGGGGCCGGGGGGAGCGTCCCTGAGGGCTTGCCCCAAGGGCCTGCTCTGTCCCTGCCTAGCTGGCTGATGGGCAGGGCTGGAGGCCTTGGGGAGGAAGGGGGCATTGCAGGCAGGGGTGTCCCAGCAGGTGCCCGCTGCCCAGCCTGGGCCCCGCTTGCTGAGGAAAGGAGGGGCCCTGCCCTGGGGCGGGTGGGGAGCTCCTGCCTCCCCCTGCCACCGTGCTCGGCCCCACGCTGACCGCCCCGACAACCCCTCTGCCAGGCTGCGGGAGGGATGCTTTGCTCTCACCCTGCTCCCTCGAGTCGGGGGCCTTCTGCTTCCTTGCGGCCATGGCGCACGTCAGCGGTGAGCATTTGGAGAGTCCCTGTCCCAGCAGCGCCGGGGTGTCTCCTCCAGGTGCTCCTCTGCTGACTCTGAGGGAGAAGCGGGACGCGGGTGAGGGAGAAGCGGGACGCGGGTGAGGGAGAAGCGGGACGCGGGTGAGCTTGCGGCACAGGGCCAGAGCCCCGAGGCATGGGGCCCCCCGCCACCCTCGGCAGCCCCGCGCAAGCCCCGTCCCTCCCCTGCCCTCTCCTCACCTCTCCAGGGTGCACTGACGCATGGCCTGAGCCCAGCGGTCCTTTTTGTGGGCTTGGCCCCGCGGGTCACGGTGGCCGCTGTGACACGAGGGGATGTCACAGGGACGCCCTCGGCCACCTCGGCCCCCGCCTCACAGGGGTGGGTGTGAAGCGCCGGGGCGGGGCCCGAGCCCTCGGCACCCACGTCAGCGGGGCGGCTGCTCCTGCAGCACGTGCAGAGTCAAATGCCAGGTCCCCCGGGGCAGCCGTCGAGGGTGGCACCGTTGGCCGAAAGGTGCTGTTCGGGCAGTGCGGCTCCAGGGCTCCAGCCCTGGCCAAGGGAAATCTCTGCTGCTGCTGCCGCGGCACGGGGAGCGCTGCCAGCAGGCCGGGGAAGGCGATCCTTCCTCCCTGCGCCGCACCGGGAAGGCTGCACCTGCAGTCCTGCCTCCGGTTCTGGGCTCCCCGGTACAGGGGACAGAAGCGACCTCGGAGCCTGGCCTGGACTCACCCATCCCATCCGCTCAGATGCGGTGGGTGGCCGGGGCACAGCACAGGACCTCAGGGCGGCACCTAAAAGTCGCAGGTGGCCCAACGTCTTTCTCCCGCACTCCTTAGCGCTTTGGTGAGGTGCTGCCTCCGGAACAAAAAGCGGCGGGACCGCAAGCTGGGGAGTCACGGCAGAAATGGCCTTTTCTCATGGCGATAACCTGCCTTTCAGAGTCGGTGCGAGCCTTTCCTCGGTGGAGTAGGAAACCGCAAGTGGCTGTGGGGCAGCTGCGGAGGCGGTGGCTGGGAGGGTTGATCTGTTTGAGGGCAGAAAGGCTCTGCAGAGGGATCTGGACATCTGATCGATGGGCCGAGGGTTGTCAAGCACTGGAACAGGCTGCTTGAGTCACCATCCCTGGAGGTATTGGAAAGACGTGTAGACGGGGCGCTTAGGGACATGGTTTAGTGGTGGACTTGGCAGTGCTAGGTTAACGGTTGGACTCGATTATCTGAAGAGTCTTTTCCAACCTAATTCTGATTCTGTGATTCTAATTACCATTCCATTATTGCTTAATCGCCATTTGATTACCATTTGATTTTCATGCAATCCTCGATGAATTACCATTTGATCATCGCTTAATCATGAATAAAACCCACAACGATGACTTCTCTGAATAATTCACCTGCAACACCAGGACAAAAAGCAGACGGTGTCTCAGGCGCCACCAGAGTAGGTGTCCTGGTTCCAGCTGGGACAGAGTTAACTTTCTTCCCAGTAGCTGGGGGGTGTGCTGTGTTTTGGGTTCGGTGTGAAAGGAGCGTTGATGGCCCATTGATGCTTTGGCTGTTGCTGGGTGATGCTTGCACCGGGAGGGGGGAGCACAGCCGGGGTGGTGGACCCAGCTGGCCAATGGGGTATTCTATACCTGTGGAGAGAAAAGATTAGAAGTGTTAAGTTAAGCTTTGTATTAGAAATGCTAAGTTTGAATGCGTGTAGAATTGATCTTTGTGTTGTAGTGTAAATAACTTCTGTGTAATGTTATATGATAAAAGAAGATAGTTAAGATGAATATTTGTTTGACTGAAAGGGGAATGATCATACTCATATTGAGATTCATCATTCCTCCGGGAACGCGCTCCCACTCCGACCCTGGTCTCTCCGACATCTGGTAGCAGAGGATGCGGAAACATGCTGGGCTCGTAGCCCAGGGGTCTGGTAGCAGAGACTGCAATACTTCGAGACTGCGGTAAGCGCAGCGAGAGAAGGGGAGTGGGAAACAAGCGACTGGGAGTTGTACCATTCTAGTGTCCAAATGGCTAGAATGGATAACGGTGCAGTCTGGCCAACTGCCTCCCAGAGGGTGCGCTGCTATCATGGAGAATGAGGCAGCAGCTTCGTTGCTCGCTGGTTTACTCCCTGAGAGAGGGATCGAGACAACGGTGAAACAGCTTATTAAGCTTTTTATAAACAAAAAAGGGGAAAATGTGGAGAGGTAGCTATTTTAAAGACATTTTCTCAGTTGTTGCTTTTGTAAACAAAAAAAAAAAGAAAAAAAAAGGGGGAAATGTGGAGAGAAAAGACCTGAACACCTGGCTTAGTTGTCCCTTCTGTAAGGAAACTGTAAACATCAAAATGAAAAAGCTCTCAGTTAGGAATGCTGCTTACGGTTACCCTGAGGTGTGGCCTAATGAGTACCAGCTGATTCAAGAGCCAATGAGTACCAGCTGGTTCAAGAGCCAATGAGTACCAGCTGGTTCAAGAGCCAAAACAGGTGAAGGGAATTGTGAGCAGACATGTGATCGTTGCCGGAAGGAAGATTTGAGAGAGGCAACAGAGAGAGACAGAAGGGTGAGGCAATGGAGGGAGAGACTGTGGGACTGCCCTGTTATGATGGAGGCTCCAGTATTGCTGCGCATATATACGTGAGGGTCTGTGCTATCTTACACCACAAATGGCGCCCAACGTGGGGCTGAAAGAGGAAAGCCTGAAGAAAGAAGGTCTTGAAGAAAGGAAATAGAAATATCCAGTGGTGTACCCCTGTTGAGCTGGATGGAGGACAATTCAGGTGAGCAGCCACAGGGAAGTTATATGAACTTTATACATTAGTTATGGGGCAGTCAGCATCTCAGTCACAGAAGCTTCAACTTGAAATGTTTCAACGTATTTTGAAGGTAACAAGGTTTTGAAGGAAAGCGAACTCTGTAATGGAGAACAGGAAAGGTCTCTGTATTAGAAGTGTTAAGTTTGTATCTCTGTATTAGAAGTGTTAAGTTTGTATAAAAGAAAATAGGTTTAGTAAGTTAAGCTTTGTAAAATAGGTTTAGTAAGTTAAGATTTGTATTAGAAGTGTTAAGTTAAGCTTTGTATTAGAAATGCTAAGTTTGAATGCGTGTAGAATTGATCTTTGTGTTGTAGTGTAAATAACTTCTGTGTAATGTTACATGATAAAAGAAGATAGTTAAGATGAATATTTGTTTGACTGAAAGGAGAATGACCATGCCCATATTGGGATTCGTCATTACTCTGGGTTCGCACTCCCACTCCGACCCATGGGTCACTCCGACATCTACCATGTGACATCATGCTCAGTATAAAAACCAGGTGTGAGGGGGGGCTCGCCCCCCGTTCGTGACACGCGGTCGGCGAGCGGTTGTGTCGTGCATTGCCTGTTTTGTGTATTCTGTTATTGTTGTTGTTCTCATTGTTATTATTACTGTTCTACTTAGTTTTATTTCAATTATTAAACTGTTTTTATCTCAACCCGGGAGCTTTCCTACTTGTGCCCTCCCGATTCTCTCCCCCATCCCACCGGGGGGGGGGGGTGATCGAGCGGCTGCGTGGCGTTTATTTTTGCTGGCTGGGGTTAAACCACGACAGTCCTTTTTGGCGCCCAACGTGGGGCTCGGAGGGTTGAGATAACGACAGATTATTTAGAGCATATTGAGGCATTTATATCTGGTAACATATTAATTTGCTCTGCACCATGCTCTTGTTTTTACTGTACCTGTTAAAAATTGGAGTTGGGTTTTGTAGTCTGTTGTGCTCTGCCGTGATTAATGATGTTTTGCCTGGGAGATTTGTTACTAAAACGCTGGCATTGGGGGTTATTTGGTATTTGGGATTCGTAATGAAGCCGTTTCTGCATTTCGGGTACCACCTCATGGAGACCATTAGCAATTATACCTTTTCCTCCGAGAGATTTTTTTATGGAGGAAATAGAGAATGGCACCCTCGCTACCTTTCTCTATGATGTCATCTCCTTTGTTAAAATAACTTGCCAGTACCTTGAACATCCCTGGGTAGTTAGGATACATCTATTGGTACTCCTTGGGAATATTGTTGCGGTTTCATCCAAGGTTAGTAAGCAATTTAAGAATGTCATCCAGAGATCTGCCCCAAGGCTGGATAGTTATGAGTGGCAGGGCGAGTGGGAAAGCATGGGCAAATGCTTAGGACGATGGGCATCCCAGTGTTCTGGAACTTTACCCCTGAACAAGTGCAGAACCCTGAAAAATTAGTAGAATATTTGGAAGAAGTATGCTGTCACCCTGGCCATTCTAGGGAGACACAAATCACTACAATGTGCTGGGGCCTGGCCCACGCCTACCGAGCCCTGTTTAACACCACTCAGAACCCCCAAGGGGAAGGAAACGTCTCTGCAGCTGATGACAAAGCAACAGGCCCTGTGGCTACTCCTCCCCCCACAGCAAGCACAGCGGCTCCCTCACCCCCCAGGGCAGGCACGGCAGCTACTCCGCCCCCTGCGACAGAGACCCAACCCGTGCCGGTATCAGTCGCCCCTATACAAAAAAGAAAATGCACAAGAAAATCAGCTCGTCTGGTAAGGGATGAAGATGAACCAGGGCCATCCCGAGAACAGGAGGAGGAGGGGGCAGAACCCGTGAATGAGATGGTGACCACCCGATCCCTATCTCTGGGTGAGCTGCGAGATATGCGAAAAGACTTCAGCCGTCGTCCAGGCGAGCACATTGTCACCTGGCTGCTCCGATGCTGGGATAACGGGGCCAGTAGCCTGGAATTAGAGGGTAGAGAAGCCAAGCAGCTGGGATCCCTTTCTAGGGAAGGGGGCATTGACAAAGCAATTGGACAAGGGGCACAAGTCCTCAGCCTCTGGAGGCGACTCCTGTCAGGTGTGAAGGAAAGGTATCCCTTCAAGGAAGATGTTATATGCCACCCAGGCAAGTGGACCACCATGGAGAGAGGTATCCAGTACCTGAGAGAATTAGCTGTGCTGGAAGTGATTTATGACGACCTGAACAACGAGCAGTTATCCAAAGACCCAGATGAAGTCAAATGCACCCGACCCATGTGGCGGAAGTTTGTACGGAGCGCACCAGCGTCACATGCAAACTCATTGGCAGTAATGACCTGGAGAGATGGAGAGGAACAAACAGTGGATGAACTGGCTGGCCAACTCCGGCAATATGAAGAAAGTCTCTCTTCCTCCCTACGGGCCTGTGTCTCTGCTGTGGAGAAACTGTCTCAGGAGGTCCAGCAACTCAAAGAGGATATGTCCTGCTCCCCACCTGCACGGGCCAGTGTCTCAGCCATTAGGAGCAAGCGTCCCTCTGCTCAAGAGAGGAGACATCGTGGGTACACACGCCGGGGCACCCTGTGGTTTTACCTGCGTGACCACGGAGAGGACATGAGGAAGTGGGATGGAAAACCTACCTCAGTCCTACAGGCACGGGTACATGAGTTGCAAGGGAAAACAACCACCAAAGGGGGTTCTTCCAGGAAAACTGCTGCTCCAGTCTCCAGTGAGTTCCCCAGACAGAGTAGAAGGGCTGATTCCACTTCCGACCTTAACAAAGGGACTTCTGACTCATACTTACAAGAAGTGGATAGCGAATATGATGACCAGGACTAGAGGGGCCCTGCCTCCAGCCAGGTGGAGGAAAGGGACAACCGGGTTTACTGGACTGTGTGGATTCGATGGCCTGGCACATCAGATCCACAAGAATATAAGGCTCTCGTAGACACCGGTGCACAGTGTACCCTGATGCCATCAGGCTATAAAGGGGCAGAACCCATTTGTATTTCTGGAGTGACAGGGGGATCCCAAGAGTTAACTGTGTTGGAGGCCGAAGTGAGCCTAACCGGGAATGAGTGGCAGAAGCACCCCATTGTGACTGGCCCAGAGGCTCCGTGCATCCTTGGCATAGACTACCTCAGGAGAGGGTATTTTAAGGACCCAAAAGGGTACCGGTGGGCTTTTGGTATAGCTGCCCTGGAGACGGAGGAAATTAGACAGCTGTCCACCTTGCCTGGTCTCTCGGAGGACCCTTCTGTTGTGGGGTTGTTGAAGGTCCAAGAACCACAGGTACCAATTGCTACCACAACAGTGCACCGGTGGCAATACCGCACCAACCGAGACTCCCTGATCCCCATCCATGAGCTGATTCGTCGACTGGAGAGCCAAGGAGTGATCAGCAAGACTCGCTCACCCTTCAACAGTCCCATATGGCCAGTGCGAAAGTCTACTGGAGAGTGGAGACTAACAGTAGACTACCGTGGCCTGAACGAAGTCACGCCGCCACTGAGTGCTGCCGTGCCGGACATGCTGGAACTTCAATACGAACTGGAGTCAAAGGCAGCCAAGTGGTACGCCACCATTGATATCGCTAATGCCTTCTTCTCCATCCCTTTGGCAGCAGAGTGCAGGCCACAGTTTGCTTTCACTTGGAGGGGTGTCCAGTACACCTGGAACCGACTGCCCCAGGGGTGGAAACACAGCCCTACCATTTGCCATGGACTGATCCACACCGCACTGGAACAGGGTGAGGCTCCAGAACACCTGCAGTACATTGATGACATCATCGTGTGGGGCAACACAGCAGAGGAAGTTTTCGAGAAAGGGGAGAGAATAGTCCAAATCCTTCTGAAGGCCGGCTTTGCAATAAAACGAAGTAAGGTCAAGGGACCTGCACAGGAGATCCAGTTTTTAGGAATAAAATGGCAAGATGGACGTCGTCAGATCCCAACGGATGTGATCAATAAAATAACAGCCATGTCCCCACCAACTAACAAAAAGGAAACGCAAGCTTTCTTAGGCGTTGTGGGTTTTTGGAGAATGCATATTCCAAATTACAGTCAGATCGTAAGCCCTCTCTATCACGTGACCAGGAAGAAGAATGACTTCAAATGGGGCCCTGAGCAACGACAAGCCTTTGAACAAATTAAACAGGAGATAGTTCAGGCAGTAGCCCTTGGGCCAGTCCGGGCAGGACAAGATGTGAAGAACGTGCTCTACACCGCAGCCGGGGAGAATGGCCCTACCTGGAGCCTCTGGCAGAAAGCACCAGGGGAGACTCGAGGTCGACCCTTAGGGTTCTGGAGTCGGGGATACAGAGGATCCGAGGCCCGCTACACTCCAACTGAGAAGGAGATATTGGCAGCATATGAAGGGGTTCGAGCTGCTTCGGAAGTGGTTGGTACTGAAGCACAGCTCCTCCTGGCACCCCGACTGCCGGTGCTGGGCTGGATGTTCAAAGGGAGGGTCCCCTCTACACATCATGCAACCGATGCTACGTGGAGTAAGTGGGTCGCACTGATCACACAACGGGCCCGAATAGGAAACCCCAGTCGCCCAGGAATCTTGGAGGTGATCACGAACTGGCCAGAAGGCAAAGATTTTGGAATATCCCCAGAGGAGGAGGTGACGCGTGCTGAAGAGGCCCCACCATATAACAAACTACCAGAAAACGAGAAGCAATATGCCCTGTTCACTGATGGGTCCTGTCGCCTTGTGGGAAAACATCGGAGATGGAAGGCTGCGGTATGGAGTCCTATACGCCAAGTTGCAGAAACTGCTGAAGGAGAAGGTGAATCGAGCCAGTTTGCAGAGGTGAAAGCCATCCAGCTGGCCTTGGACATTGCCGAACGAGAAAAATGGCCAGTACTTTATCTCTATACTGACTCATGGATGGTGGCAAATGCCCTGTGGGGGTGGTTGCAGCAGTGGAAGCAGAACAACTGGCAGCGCAGAGGTAAACCCATCTGGGCTGCCGCGTTGTGGCAAGATATTGCTGCCCGGGTAGAGAACCTGACTGTAAAAGTACGTCACGTAGATGCTCACGTACCCAAGAGTCGGGCCAGTGAAGAGCACCAAAACAACCAGCAGGTGGATCAGGCTGCCAAGATCGAAGTAGCTCAGGTAGATCTGGACTGGCAACATAAAGGTGAATTATTTATAGCTCGGTGGGCCCATGACACCTCAGGCCACCAAGGGAGAGATGCAACATATAGATGGGCTCGTGATCGAGGGGTGGATTTGACCATGGACACTATTGCACAAGTTATCCACGAATGTGAAACATGCGCTGCAATCAAGCAAGCCAAGCGAGTAAAGCCTCTTTGGTATGGAGGACGATGGTTGAAGTATAAATATGGGGAGGCTTGGCAGATTGATTATATCACGCTCCCACAAACCCGACAAGGCAAGCGCTATGTGCTCACCATGGTGGAAGTAACCACAGGATGGCTGGAAACATATCCTGTGCCCCATGCCACCGCCCGGAACACCATCCTGGGCCTTGAAAAACAAGTCCTATGGCGACATGGCACCCCAGAAAGAATTGAGTCAGACAACGGGACTCACTTCCGAAACACCCTCATAGACACCTGGGCCAAAGAGCATGGCATTGAGTGGGTTTATCACATCCCCCACCATGCACCAGCCTCCGGAAAAATTGAACGATACAACGGGCTGTTAAAGACAACACTGAGGGCAATGGGTGGTGGGACATTCAAGCATTGGGACACACATTTAGCAAAGGCCACCTGGTTAGTCAACACTAGGGGATCTGTCACTCGAGCTGGCCCTGCCCAATCCAAACCCTTACGTGCTGTAGAGGGGGATAAAGTCCCTGTCGTGCATATGAGGAATATGCTGGGGAAGACGGTCTGGGTTGCTCCTGCCTCTGGCAAGGGAAAACCCATCCGTGGGATTGCTTTTGCTCAGGGACCTGGGTGCACTTGGTGGGTGATGAGAAAGGATGGGTAAGTCCGGTGTGTACCTCAAGGGGATTTAATTTTGGGTGAAAATAGCCAATGAACTGAATTGTACGATGTTAGTTATTACACAGTACTGTATGTCATCACTTCTATGGTTACCATATGCCATATTAACAGTATTACAGTAAGAATCACCCAGATTAATGTAGGATGAACTCCGATGAAACTGAGCAAGGTGCAACGATGATAGAACCGGACGAGCGCCCAGAACTGGCCTCCGCATGCAAGAGCCCAACACCACACACCATCTCTCCTGCCCTGCAAGACTGTTATGACAGGTGGGACCCGAAGTCATGGACTAAATGAACTCAACGGACGTTTTAGAGGGATGGCCCATGGACTAAGGGAATGATATCTCTGTGTGTGTATATATCAAAAGGCAGGGAAAAGTAGCGGTGACTAATTGGAATGTATTGGAAAATGTGAGACCTGGGCATGATGTAGATGGTATAGAATAAGGGGTGGATATTGTCCTGGTTCCAGCTGGGACAGGGTTAACTTTCTTCCCAGTAGCTTGGGGGGTGTGCTGTGTTTTGGGTTTGGTGTGAAAGGAGCGTTGATGGCCCATTGATGCTTTGGCTGTTGCTGGGTGATGCTTGCACCGGGAGGGGGGAGCACAGCCGGGGTGGTGGACCCAGCTGGCCAATGGGGTATTCTATACCATGTGACATCATGCTCAGTATAAAACCAGGTGTGTGGGGGGGCTCGCCCCCGTTCGTGACACGCGGTCGGCGGTCGGTGAGCGGTTGTGTCGTGCATTGCCTGTTTTGTGTATTCTGTTATTGTTGTTGTTCTCATTGTTATTATTACTGTTCTACTTAGTTTTATTTCAATTATTAAACTGTTTTATCTCAACCCGGGAGCTTTCCTACTTGTGCCCTCCCGATTCTCTCCCCCATCCCACCGGGGCGGGGGGGTGATCGAGCGGCTGCGTGGCGTTTATTTTTGCTGGCTGGGGTTAAACCACGACAGTAGGAAAAAAGGAATGCGAAATCCCAGGTCGGAAATGCAATTCAGGACCAAGGGAGAAGCCCGCAACCCCGCGAAGCCCTTCTACAACACCGGCCGGCTGGCACGGCTGGGAGTGACTAGAGGCTTCCCAGGCTGCCTCCTTCAGCTCCGGCTTTTAGAGTGTCCTCAGCCATCCTCTTCTACCAGCCACCTCCCAAGCCAAACTCCGGTGCTCAGGGTTTCCTTCTCACCAGGCTTGCTGGGATGTCGCTCGGCCTTCCAAGAGGAGGGAAATCCTTTCGGATGACTGACGTTTCCCAGGCCCCTTGTTACCCTCCCGTGGAGCACAGGTGATTTTTTTGCTCCGGAGGGCATATGACGGGACTCCAGCCCTCAGTAACAGGTACTGCGCTGCCTCTCTGGGACTCTGTGGAGTACAGTCC